>JAMKCH010041710.1:0-22831 GCA_023653785.1 Ophioderma brevispina
ATAAAATGTGTTTCACATACATTTTACTTCATTGTAGGATACATTGTGAGCTTTCTCGCTCGCATATACATACCTTCGTCTGTCTTTCACAGAAAATCTCTTATCATCAGTACATGTGGCATTTGCCACACACCCTGCTCAGGATGATCAACTGGCATCACAGTTACCACCTCTATTGAAATATGCTACAAAAGAAAAAAATATCTCTCAAGTTAAACTATCAGAAGGCTTAGTTACCTATGTAGCAGTGATTAGACAATTGGAGAGGTCATCCAAAATAACAAACAAGTGTTTTGAAGCAATAATTGATGATTTTTGGTAAAACATCATAAACACTCCTTTGCCTGTCGCTTAAATACAGGTTTTTGAATTTTCACACTTGATTTAATTCAAAGATCAGAAAATTGTCTCAAAATTTGACAAAAATTGTACGTTACATGAAAAACAGATATTGATCAGGTATCCCCGATATGAATTATAACAATCCTCCTCCAAGAAATGTTTAGATCATCTACAGCTATACCCCTTTGGGAAGTTTTGGTTTATTAAAAAGAAACCTAAGTATCAAATCTCCACATGATGGCATTTGGTCTTGTAACATGTGTCTGCTTAAAGGGGATTGATGATAACTTACATGCTATTTGGCTGACATCATCCCAATTATTGTAGTATGCCGGCCCCCAATCAGAGTGGTCAGTCCAGCTGTAATCACCTTCAAAACCACCCTCCTGTGTATACGCAAACTGGAACTTATTATTAGGCCCTTAAAAAAATAGTTTGTTTCGCATATGACACATGCCTTTTTAATTTTGGAGCCATTTTAAGCACACCCCCCCCCCTCAAATGAGATTTTTGGCACAGTTGCATTGGGTACTGGCTCGTAAACTATAGGCCTACCTTGAATTGTAAAGCTTGAACTTGTCATGTATCACAAAAGAATGAATTTTGTAATTAAAATAATTAAAGGGCATTTTGTATCCACATCTCAATCATTCCCAATTCCCCTAAAAAAAGTTGAGATTTGGTTATATCATCTGAATCCGTTAGGCTTAGTAATCGCATGTGTACGCTGAATCTTACGTGCAAATTGGTCGTATCTGTAAGAAATGCGCAATTTTGTATTTTCTGTCTTAAACGGACAGATATTACAGCATCAGTGGCCATAGACCGCAAGAAATAAACAATTGCTCATAACACAAAACCGCAAGATCGGATCCAACTCCAAAATTTTGGTGAATAAGCTTTTATGAAGGATATCTAAGGAAACAATTAGTAAAACAGAATGTGCTGGAACCACATGAAAATGCCCTTTGATATTGTAACCGATAATAATCAGAAAAAAAAAAAAAAAAAAAATAGCTGCCAGTAAAGGGCCTTCCAATACTATATAGCCCGGAATAGTGCCATGTACACGTCCTACGCTCATCCTTAGTTTTGTTCTTTTGATTCATGGCAAGTCAAGTTAGAGGTATATTTCCGTGTGGTGGCACTATTTCACAATTGACGTTTCGCAGTTCCGTCGTTAAATTTCCATTGGCGATCAATTCTAATTACAAAATTGCTCCTTTTAATGACAAATACACACTTTTGAGCATTACTATTCGGAGGTAAGTCTACTGGAAATTACCAACACAACTGTGTGCAAAATCTCCAATTTTTAAAATTGGGGGCACTCTTCAAAAAATGTACTGTTATTGCTTCAAGCATTTCTAATTTACAACTCAGTGAATTGGTTTAAAAGTACATTATTAACCAGGACACCAAGTTGTTATAGACAGGCTGCGTAACCAGGGAGAGGTGGTGGGGGCGGATGTCCCCAAATTCCAAAAAGCCCTCAAAACCCCTAAAAAGAGCTAAAAAGGAATATAATAGATGTTTGGCAATTGGACAAGCCACAATTAAGGTTTTTTATAGAAAAAAAGGTAATATTTTCGGTACACATCCACTTTGGCCAAATTTTCCCCCAAAAATTAAAAAAAGCAAAAAATAACTTTTTGAAAAAAAAAATCGCCCTGTCCTAAAGAAACCTGGTTACAGGCCTGGTTCTAGATCCTAAGTGATCGCTATGTGGAGGATGCAACTGAATTTGCAGATGCTCTGCATCCAAATCATCACTTTACTATCAATTACTTTGTCTTTTGGACGGTGTTGGTACATTTACTGCACCCACTTTTTCTGCTCACTCCAGTTGAATTCAGTTCAGCCTTGACGGAAAAAAGTACAGTACACGTGCACTTTATTCCGTCAAGGCTGCTGAACTCAACTGGGAGCAGAAAGTGGGTGCATGTAAATGACCCAATCCCTTTTGGACCTGTGACTACTATCAATTGAAAGGAATTCATACAAGGGTTCTTAGGTCCAAGCTGGATTAAACTATCAAATTGGATTTCAGTTTGAGAAGCACTTGAATTTCCAAAAGAAACCATAATAACATCATACAGAATGAAAGCACCCCCAGCTTTGGCTCTTTTGCTTAAAGAGACATGAGGAGATTCCAGAAAGAAGCGCCCCCAATTTTTTTTGGAACCTTGGTTTTTTGCATATTTGGAAGGCTTGCCAAGTATGAGATCACACCTGAAGTGATAACCAATACCCCCCAAGTTCAAATCTCGCTCCCCAAATGGATGCAAAAAGGATCAAAATGGATGAAATCTGGATCACAGAAGGTGCGGAAGATGAAAAAGGGATGCCAAGCAGCCAAAAGTCTTGCAAAATGTATATGGATGCCAAATTATAGATTAACGCGATGCGAGGCATGAAAACAGGATGGCCCTAATGGATGATAACTGGATGTGCTAGGATCCAAAGATTGGAAACTGGATGCAAACATACAAAAGAGGCATAATGGATGGCCAATGTCTTAAAAAGTGGATGCCAAAACACTGAAAATGGATGCTGCAGGAAAGTAAAAGGATGCCAGCTGAGAATGAAAATGTGAATGTAATATCTGGCTGTCAGATTGATGCCAAAGCATGCCGAGGATGCCATGCAGGGAACTCCAATAATTATAGCAAGGACATGCATTGGTCATGGCCTTGTGTTCAGTGATAGGTGTCCATGTCAAAAGGATGCCACTATTTTAAACTAAACATGTCCTTCTTCTTGGAGCCAATTAAATGCATGTCACATTACATGTGCTCTTCATTTCCATGGATGAATTCTCCCTGCTGGCACGCAGATTTAGATGTTGCTGATGAGTATTTGTGTTTCAGGAGTTTGGGGAAGGTATGGAATATTAGAAAGATAGGCAGATGTCAGTCAATATAAACTATAAACTTAAACAATGAAGTGTTTAATTACGACAGTAGCGCCCCCCCCCCCCCCCCCCCCCCCCCCCCCCCCCCCCCCCCTCAAGTCTGTCACATTTGCACCAAGGCATGCAAGAGTAAAGAAAGCCACATTTGGCCTGAGTTGGGCCACTATAGGTTACTACTTTAGTGACCCTACTTTTTCTGTTTTTTATGGCAAACATACCTTGAAGATCCACGAGATCCCCTATATGGCCCATGACAGTGACCAATCTAGCGGTGTGGAAGCATTGTTTTTGGTTGGGTTTGGATTCGAGTGTTTACAATTCGGTTGCGTTAACAGGGCCGGCGCAAGCTATGCGCCAGGTGCGGCGATCGCTCGCACCACTTTTTGAGAAGCAAAAAGAGAGAGAGAGTTCGAGAGAAGAGAGAGAGAGGGGAGAGAGAAGGAGAAGAAGGCAAAAAGAGGAGGGAGAGAAAGAGAAAGGGAGAGAGGGAGAAATAGAGAAAAAAATGAGGGAAGGGAGATGGTGCGAAAGGTGGAATTGAATTAAGTTTCGATTGTCTTTAAATAAGTATGGGTATTCAAAAATTAATAATATCAATGGCGATACACGGGACCTCGTGCCTCCCCCAACTCGCCGAAAAAGTCAATGCGACAATGACACTTCACCTACTTTATACGGAAAATACTTTGTAACCCAGATTTTTTAAAACTTAGCAAATTTACATCCAGTTTAGTTTATCTTTTTCAGACCTATCTCAAAGTATGCCCTCTATACTATTTTAAAATGGGGTCTATCAACATTAGTAGAAAATATGCCTTTGAAAACAAATACTACTCAGGCAACTTTATCTCACAAGGCCATAGGAATATAACGATGATGTAACTGTTTTCATTGATAAACTGATATTCAATTATGGACAACTCTGGACCAAACATGCTTTTGCAACATTAGAACTCGTAGCAAAAGAGTCCATCAACCACGTTAAATACTAATATACATGAGGCCAGGAGAATCCGTCCACCGTCTAGAGAAAACCTGGCGGAAAACTGGTCTTGGGTGGGCAACCATCAACTCTACCTTGAGCAACATTTACTGGTTAATGCATGATTGAGGACTCAACAAATGCTTATTTGAAAGCAGTGTAAAGCAAGCTGACCCCAAGACTTTATTAGAACTGTCAATGGTCTTTTAATGGGTGTAAAAAGATATTATGTACTGATGATTCTATTCAAACACTGTGTGATGATTTTGGCTTTATATTTTAATTATAAATGATATAAGATCGCAACAGGCTTCTGAAACACAGAAGCGACAGTGTGAAGGATAAGTTCAAGTAATGTAGGAGTAGGTAATGCTACTTACTTAGTTTGCCTCAGAGTTTGGAGGAGTTTGTGAAGAAATGTTGAAAACTGATCATGGGGTTGCAGCAAAAAGCTGTTTGTTGATCGCATACAAACATGGTTTTTTAAAGATACTAGTCACATTTTTGTTCCTGAGATTACAAATTCCTAATATATCTTCATCCATAGAGGAGTGTCGTCCTGATGCTTTAAGTATGCCACCATCAGCCCTATTATAAAGAAATCCTCACTACCGTCCGAGTCAAACATTCGTTATGGTCCAAATTTATTGAAGGCCATGTCGTAAAACAAACAACATCACATGCATGAGAATAAGGCTGGGTGAACCCCTTACTCTGCTTATCGTGCTGGCAAGACGGCTTTGAAAAGTTAAGAATGATATAATGACTGCGCTCCATCAACAGCCAGGGGTGTTCTTGGTTCTTCGAGACATGAGCCCGCTTTTGATACGGTGACACACAGTATTCTCTTGATCGTTTGAACAGGAAATTGGTATTAGTGGTACTGCTCTAAGGATCAATCAATAATTTCTGCAATCGCACTACCAGTATTTGCAGCAATGGATTTCAATCTGGCCCAAATCAAGCTCTCCATTATGGACTGCCTCAGGGTTTCTATCATAGGCCCTCCATCATTTTCATTATTTACACCGCCGTCCCCATTGGCCGCATGATGTGCCAGGCATGGTCCTTGAGTTGCCATTTTTACGCTGATGATATTCAGCTTTACACCAGCTTTGATCCGTCCTTTTCAAAGCACTCCATTGATCTAGCTCTCTCTAGACCGTCTTCTTGCACAATGTATATCAATCTGGATGACCCAAAATATTCTAAACTAACAGTGACACGACTGATTTTTGTTGTTGCTTTATCACTACACAACAAACGTCGCATGCCTATGGTTAAACTTCATGATTGGGCCTGATACCATTACACCTTCCGATACAGTTAGGAACCTGGGTACATATTGGACACTAACATGACCCTACCAGATTTCATTTTGTCCGCGAACTTACTTTCGCATCTCGGAATTTTCACGTATCTGTCGGTTCCTGGATTTTGATTATGCAATGATGTTGTACGCTCATTAGTACTCTCTCGTTTGGACTATGGTAATATGCCTCTTGATGGTTCCAACCACAAACCATATCTCGCCTTCTACTCGTCCCAGAACTGGGCTTGTAACACGTATTTTTAATCTGTGCAAACGCGACCATGTTACTGATTTGGCTTCATCAGCTCCACTGTTACCAGTTAAAGATAGAATCTTCTTCAAAGTCATGGTGTATGTATTCATTCCGCTCGTGTAGCCCCTGAGTATTTAACATCTTGCTTTGAATTATACAAACCGGGTCGTGCGAGGGCTTAAGATCTGCTCAGGACCCTACATTTTTATCTATGTACCTAAAAGTCCATCTCGTTCACCCAATCTGCCCCCATTCCAGAGCGTTTTCTTATAATGCGCCAACTGTGGATGACCTTCCATCTTATGGTTTCGTTCTTCCATCTCACTCTGCCGTCTGCAAAGGGACTAAAGACTCATCTTTTTGCATCTGTGTAATTTTCGCTTGTTCATGTTCTAGATCCAATTATTCCGCGCTTCTGTATTTTAACATGTGCTTGTTGTTGCATGATTTGCGCTGTGATCCTTTTGAAATGTTGAAATGGCGCCTTATAAAGCTGCTTGTATGTATGTATGTATGTATGTATGTATGTACTCCTAAGTTTCGCCCGCACCCATACCGCATCGCTTAACGCGGCACATGCATGACGCATTGCGGCCATTACATCAGGCAAAACTAAAACAATTTGGCTGTGGCAAAATCGATTGGTCATGCATTATAAATATATTGTTACCATCAAATTCCGCATGAGAAAATGTGTTTTGGAGATTGAACATTGCAATAGTTCCGCGCTTTGCCCGCACTTTCCCCGGCAGCTCGATATACGTATATCGCCGGACTATTCATTGACACTATATCAACTACTTTTTACTTTTTAAAACCGTGATATATACCTATAAGCATTATGTTAAAATTTTTTCTATCAATTTGCATAGTGGAAATGTGTTTGGAAGCGAATCATCGCAAGGGTTTCCGCCCCTCCCGCACCCACCCCTACACAGCTTTAATATTCAAATTTCTATGAACCTTTATGGCTTCAAACAAAAAATAAAACATCAACTATATATATAACTATATATAATATATATATTATCTCATATATATATCATATAATATATCGTTTTTAAAAAACGGAATCATACCTACAGTGGTCAAAAAATTTACACCTTTTTTTTGTCTTACAATTTCCTCAAAAGTGGGTGGACGTACCAAATTCGTTTGAAGAATTTAATTACCTACAATATTGTCTGGTGAAAATGACGTTGACACGAGCTCAATAACAAAGAGCGGCTGTGTAGAGAAAAGTACGTCAAAAAAACCACTTTGCTCACAGGTAAGTCTATGGGGGCAATCGTGGTTAACAATGATCAATACAATTGCTGAACTGTAGGCCTACTCATTTAACAAACTACTGACCACCTTCAAGTTTGCGTGAGGTTTTACCCTTTACCCAAATGATAGAGAATATTTCCAATCATGAAACTGAACCAAAGAGACTACACTTGATCACTTGGAATACATTTCAAAATATTATCCATTTACAAAATAATTAAGTTGATTTCAGTTGAGAAATTTTAAATTAAAAGGGTCTTGCATGATAGGTGTGGCGTTGGTTCAATGTTTGAGGTATCATCTTTGCTATCAATAATCAGTCGCCAACTAAGAGCCATAGACTTAACGTGTTGGGCAAAGCGTTTTTCACCTTTTTTTTCTCCAGATGGCGGCCATTTTGTCATTTCGGCTTTGTTTTCACGCCGTTTTCACCAGTTTGCAACAAGATATTGGTAGTTTAAATATTCCTCAAATAAATGTGTGATGTCTACACATTTGAGAACTTTGTATAAGAAAAGTGTAAACATTTTTTGACTCACCTGTAAATCTTTAAAAAGCATGTACAGTGAACCACTTACAAATTTCAAGTTTTGTTTTCTATCACAATTTTTTTTGTTTTTGAAGAAGTCTTTTTTTGATAACTGTGCATGGAAGTTGCATATACATGCGTGGAAGTGAGTCTATAAAAGTCGGGAACGGGAGAGGATAGAAAACAAAACTATCTATACCGAAATGCAAATGGACCTCAAGAGGTGGACAAGTTCCGGCGAAAGACAGAGGAGAGCACCAAAGACTGAAAGATGCTGTTAGAAACGTCCCATTTTATAGCACAAATAGCGAAAAAGGTAGAGTCCTTTTTGTGAATTATGTGGGGGGTCAATGAATCCTGCTGGATGTCTCGACAATCACATCAATTAGTTAAAGGGGCGACGACCCCGTTTTGGCATGGTAACTTCCAACATGTGGAGTCTGAGACTACTTGGTCAATTGCACAATGACATGACCGGCAAATCGTGCCCGTTGGGCCAACAGAAGATGAAATGGGAGGGATATCGCATCCATATATCTGTGCTTTGGTCTTGTGCTCACCCAGGATATGTTGTGCGCCATAAGAACTTGTGTAGTGCCTCCAGTCTACCTGTAGCCCTTTCTTATGGTCCAGGTCTCAGATCCATATAACAGATACTCTCTACACAGTCTCTAAAGAGTTCAGCTTGGTTAAATTGGAGATACCAGATTGGCCATACGGTGGTGTAGTTTTATGGCAGGCCTTCTCAACTTGTCCCTTTGCGTGACAAGTCCTTCTTAGCTGTCCAACATAGGACCCTAGATACGTTGAAGTCCTTAGCTCTTTGAGTTGGCTAGCATCTGCTGTGCAGATAGGTTGATGATCATCTCCTCATTGACAGTCATTATTCGTCTTCTTTTAGAATGCGAAAGGCCATTGGCAAGGGTTCCGCCTTCACGCGGGAGGGGGACACCGCACCCACCCCGGTCAGCTGATATAGCACTCTACATGAACACTATGTTTAATTCAAACAAACTTCCCATCATCTAAATTTTACTTTTTAAAACCCGTTTGACATGCCTCTAATCATTATTTCAAATTGTTTTTATCAAATTTGCAGGTAAAAGTGTTTTTGGAAAACGAACATATCAAGGGTTTCGCTGCTTCACGCAGGAGGGGGAACCATATGGTCCTGTACCATATGGTCAAGAGCATAATTTTCTGAACCAAAAAATCACTCATTAGCCCGTCGCACCACTTTCAATTTGTTTCCGCCGGCCCTGGTTAACCAGGGGGCAACATGTGGAAAAGTTTGTCCTTTTTTTGGGGCACAAAATGTGATCCAAAGAATGGCCCTACATCATTTTTTAAATTTGTGAAAAACTCCATTTATACTGTTATGCTACAGTAAAGTATGCACAAATTGTTGTTTATGGCAGGTACTGCAAATCTGAATAGTATTACCAGATGATATTCAATGTTTTAACTTTTCATGGAACTGTCCCATTTTAACCAGTGACAAAAAAAAAATTTATGAAAAAATAAACACTGGCTTTTGTGTTATTTCCTCGAGTGTTGGGTTTGAGTGATAGTAGATTCAACCCTCGTGTCTTTAGTACTTTTCCGAAGATACCGGCATTGATTGAGGGGATGTGCATTGGATGGCAAGTAAATGTCACGCGAATTCTATTGAAACATGTAATCTGCTAGCAGAGAAAAATCAATTATGTCTGTGTTTTTAATGAATCATTCAAGTCAACTCTCAAACATTCTACTAATCGTATTTGCTTAATGTATTCATGTAAAAAGTTAGTTGAATGTTACTGCCTTTTGAGCGTCCGTGTTTTGATGCGAAGGAACCAAGGTCTTGTACTCCTTCTGAATACATGAAAAGCGAGATTATCTTAGTTCGTTCAGAAGCTGTGAATCGAGCACATATTCTGCCTCCTTTCCCAACATGGATGCTGTCGCAAAACGTTTTCCTGGCGGTGACACGATTGGTTTCAATTTACTATAAGTACATTTTTAAAAACAGCTCCTACATTATGTTCTTATCATGTGGCTAATGTGAGGACATTCTATTTGGGGGGGTTGAATATTCAGCAAAAAACAATTCCCCATTTTCTTTGCTATCTATATTTGATATGCATTGTTTATAAGTGATTTGTAATGACGTGTTGTCAAAGGGAATGATCCGATTTAAAGAAGTATGCAAGTTTGTTCATCTTTATAGAATAGCCTCCACCCCAAAACCGCCATCTGTAAAGTTCAAAGTCGATATTCAATCTGTTTTGATGTGAGAGCTAACATTATGTGGTTTGTATTGTAAGCCCCATAGAGTTCTGTTTAAAATTAATATTGCGCTGACCAAATGGGGTACTTTTTCTCTCTTAAGTTCCAACTCAAACATTTCTTAGCGCTAATTTCACTTGGAAATGAGAAGAATAACTTGTAAAATCTGGGTTCTGGGGACGAGGCTATTAGTGATTGGGTCATACCATGCAGAGATCCTAAATAATTCAGGATAGGACACTCATCAATGAAGCGAGGCATACTGCATGAACAGCTACGTCCATATTAGGAACATCCGCTACTGAATTAGGTGCCTATTGGAAATTTTCCTTTCTTCTGGGTGGCCTATCACTATCGAAAACGTCTTGGGGCATTTTGTAGCACAGCCACCCTGGTTCTTTAATTACAATTCTGGCCTCAAGCTGTGGTATTGACAATTTCAGCATCTAACTATTTTTTATAGTGCGATCCATCACATCATCACTCATAGCAAATGTCATCATTTTCAGATGCCCACTGACAGAGTATGGCATGCGCAGCTATTACATATTTCGCAATTTGCTCCACTTTTTATCCACTTGGCATCCATTTCTACTCCAGTTTTTATCCATTTCTACTCATTTCTACTCCCATTTCTCATCCATTTTTCAATCGCACTTCTCCTCCACTTTTCATCCATTTCTCATCCCTTTCTCATCCATTTGTCAGCCACTTTTCATCTTTTTGGCTTGGCATCCTTTTTGAAGGGTAATTTTGGGCATCCCACGGCACCTATTTCCTCTGGCATCCTTTTTTAAAGGATGCCTCTCATTTGCATATTTTCGGCATTTTGTCATCCACTTTTATCCTTTTGGCATTGACTTTTCATCCATTTTTTTTTTTTTTTTCTCATCCATTTGGCATCGTTAGAATCAATTCAAATCCATTTGGCCCCTCAGTTTCATTTGGCATCCATTTGCATTAATTAGCATTCCATTTTACATCTCTTCAGGCATTCTTTTTGCATTCCAATTCCTTGGATCCAAATGGCATTTCAATTGTCAGCCCCTAATTTTTGGATTGGGGCATCTTTATGTAATATATGATGATGTAGTACATTCTGTCGTGCACGACAGAAAGTCAAAGCACAGTGTTCTATGGGGACAATACGATAGTCAGACAAGTTCCAAAACAAGGTTTGCTTGTTTCATTTGTACTTGTTGTGGCATAAAAACTGTCGGAAAAACTTCTGGTAGGTGGATACAATCGATGCCTGGCATTTGAGAGAAATTTGTATCCTAAAAAAATCTCCTCATGGTCACTTAAGAGGACATGAGGACATTTCCAGAACGAAGTGCCCCAATTTGTTTTGAACCCAGGTTTTGGCATATTTGGGAGGTCTAACCAAGTATTAGATCACACCTGAAGTGAAAATAAGTGGAAATGCCATCTTATGTGATAAGATTGATTTGATTTAGTATTTTCTGTCGTGCACAACAGAAAATCAAAGCACGGTTGCTATTGGGACGATTATGATAGCAGGCAAGTCCAAAATAAGGTTTGCGGTTTCTTTTGTACTTGTTTTTCTACGAAACCTTCAAAATGTTCTTGGTAGATGGTCAAACCAGTCATGCCAGTGCAATTTGAGAGAAATTGTATCCTCAAAAAAATTTTCTCCTATCACTTTAACAAACTGTCTTTCTAAAAGTGTTTTGGTGATGGGTGTTGGCCCAAATAATATATATGGGCTTATTTTGTTATTTGTTAATGAGGGTGGTGGGCTGTCTAAGACTTATTTAAATTTAGCTTATGTTCTATACTCGTCATAATTCCTTTTCCTCTGACTCAAGACTACGCCAGCATTCCCGCCGGACAGAACCATGACAACGCGTAGTCTGCGCGCTACACGCAGTAAAATGCGCCGGCGTATGTAGCGCCTATTTCAGAAAAGAATTGTGACGGCCGACTATAGATACTAAAAATTGTGGGACCGGCAATTGGTCCTACAAAAAAGAAAACGGTCCACAATTATGGGTGTTAACACACACATGCACGCATGATGCAGTTGTGGAATTCTACATACAAAGTGAGATTAAGGAGATACCACACAAGTGTGAATTCTACATACGAGAGGTAATGAGATACACACAAGGTGAATTCACATACAAAATGAGGTTTAATTTAAAGGGCATTAGCCAGTGATAATGCGAAAAGAAATTCGAACAAAATGTGGAAATGCATTAAATCGGGGATAAGTGTGTACATTCCATAAACTGCTTTAAGGTAGAAACAAACCACCAAATAGGGAAAAAAATGGAAGTATTTGGGAAATTTCTCATACCGTCTTCCCGAAAAATATACATACAGGGACGGCGTACAAATATACACAAAAAACAGCTGATATTGTGGTTACACGTACGAATAAACAGAGATCATAGTTGTGTTGAGGTCCACATGTATCGAAATTACAGAATCGGATAAAAAAGTACTGCTGTCTTTATACATGGATTTCAAGCCAACCACGTGCAGGTTATGTTCGCTACCAGCAAGCTACAAAATATAACAATATGAATTTGATGATTTTTCAGGTGTCGGATTAGCAAATGCTGCTTAATCCCTTAATGAGATACACACAAGGTGGAATTTCATACCGCGTGAGTTAATGCGATCCACACAAGGGGGATCTACACACAAAGAGATACACAAAGTGTGGAAACTCTCGGGTGGTACATTGCGCACCCACTGCAGCTTGCACCAAGTTGAATTCAGCAGCATAGACGGAATAAAGTGCAGGGGTATGTACTTGATTCCATCAAGGCTGCTGTGAATCCAACCGGGAAGCGAAAAAAAAGTGGGGGGTCACAAAAATTAACAACCCGAATTCTACATACAAAGTGAATTACTTAGATACTCACAAGTGTGGATTCTACTACAGAGGAGTTAATGAGATACAAAAGTGTGGAATTCTACTACAAAGTGGGGGTTATATGAATAAAGCCGGCAAACATAGAGTTGTGCGTTGTAAAAATCTTGTATCGTCATTGTTAGACACACAATTAAAAGGTCAATTATTGAATAAATTTCGATTGATTGAGGCCATATTTGGGAGTATGGTTGCAAAAAAATTCATCAACCGCATATTTTAAACACTTGTAGCGGGAACAAATAATATTGGACGAAAAGCATTCAATTTTAATTATTATGTTTTGTTATGTGTTCCCACACTGGATCCAGTACAAACATATAAGGATAAAACAATGCCCCTTTTCCATGAGACTACATGGTTTTGAGGGGCCATATGCACCTAAAAAAGGCAAATTGAAAAGTTATCAGATGACAAAATTTAATTTCCTTGTTAGTGTGATATCGGTGCTATCGTTATTCCAAAGAGACGGTATTCGAAGGTTCATGTTCCAAAAAAGAATACCCGAGGCATAATCCGAAGGGTTTTCCGTCATTATTTGAAAAAGAACACAAGGGTCATTATTCCGACGGGTCATTTTCAAATACTATGACGGTCAGGTTCCGAAAGGTTTATTCCGAAAACAGTATACTGGTTATTATTTGTTGCCCAAAATTAACATTAAAAGGGTCATTTTCCAAATCTAAAATATGGGGAGGTTTCTGAAATAGAGTACGTATTATCTGAAATTAATTTAAGGCAATTCCAAGGGTAAGGAAACGGGAGTTTCTGCACCTGACCCATCTGACACATTTTTTTCTGACACACTTATGAATTCAGAACCCTGGGAGGGAATTAAAGCTTAGGTGATTCTGTTAAGGTGTCCAATTCATAAGTGTGTCAGAAAAAAACGTGGTAAGAGGGTCAGGTACGGAAACTCCCTTGTACACCCTACCTCTAATCTTCTAACCCTAACTAAATATGATGTAAATTCAGAATATAGACCCTTTGGGAATAAAAATCAGATGATGTTTTGAATAATGAGCTTCAAAATTAAATTCGGGACAACAGGCCTCTCAAGACACTCATTGCGCTGCACCGTCGGCCAGTTGTGAGAATTAATTTGTCTGTAACACAACAAAACAAAACAAAGAGCAAACGTAACACTTACAGATCAGTAGCCACCCTACTGATGTCAAAACAGTTGATGGTTGTGAGTGCGAAGTCTTGCTCCCCCTTTGAATTCAACGATACTATGTGACCGCCCACTAGAACACACAAGGCTTAAGATGCATCAGGAATTTTTCTTGCGGTGTTCGGCCAAAGATAACACTTGCAGTCATATTTCCCGCCTCCATTGGCCTCGTCGCATTTAATTGGCGCATCTGTTGGGGTACTGAACAGAAATTAGGGTGCGGAGAATATTACACAGTTGTAGATCTTTTACTTTGCATTTTTAGAGGTTTTATTAAACCCCAAAATTGCTAAAGAGGCTATACCCGAACCCCAGATTTTACGAAAGATGTGGGGACTTTGAAAATCTGAGTGGACTTTTTGGGTAAATAAAAGTGGACCTAAAAACTCCCCCCCCAAAAAAAAAAATTCCACTTTTTGGGAATTTTTTGACAAAAACAACTCGTCCACCAAAAAAGGGAGGTGCTTTCTTGTTCAAAAATTCTCTAAATTTGGAATTTGGAACAAGCAAAAATTAAGCCAAAAGTGGAACCTTTTGACACTTTTGTGGAATAGAGGGGGGACTCATTTAAATGACATTTGTTCATTGCTTGTTTCCAAAAGGGTAATTACCCTACCTCAAAGTTCAGACTCAGGAAGGAGACAGCAAGAAAAGAAGGGACAGACATGAGGACCATAGCTAAGCTTTTAGGTTTGGACCATTTAGTTCGAAAGCTTAATGTTGATTGGATATCACACTCAAAGCACAATTTGGCTGGAATACAACACCCAATGATTTATGTTGTTTATTCCATTAAGTTTCAAACTTCATAAGTGGGTCAGAAAAAGTGGGTCACCTTAGGGAAACACCCCAATTGGTTTTTGCTCACATGACCCAGGTCCTACTCCCTGGGGGGAGGCACTCACATATGAAATGGATATGGGTGTAGGGCTCAACACTTCCAAACCCAAGGGCATTCCGGTTTGACAGAGGACTAAAACAATACGGGGTCTTTGGGTAAGAGACAGCAAAATGGCCAAAATAGAACTTTTTGAGTGACAAATTGTCTGCAAAAATTTCAAAAAATGGGTTCTTTGGTTGAGATTTTTGCTAAGTTTTCTAAAAAATAGAGGGCCTCCTTGGGTGAAATTTTTCAAAATTGGCCCCAAAAATAGGGGTCTTTGGGTGCCAGTGGCAAAATTTTCACAAAATAATGGGTGTCTTGGGCGAAAAGTATTTAAAAAATATGGTATTTGGGGTTTGGTGACAAAACGATGCTGAAAAAAAGGGGGTCTTAACAGCCTTACTTATGCGTGGCATTCCAAGATGGGGAGTGCCCCCCCCCGCGGTCTACATTAACTTAGACATATCAGGTTGAGGACTTACTTATATCCCTAGCACAGAGATAATATTGCGGTGCTATACAATTTTCATCATTCCATTTGCCATTATCTGAGGGTAAAGTTCTACACAATTTTCATCTTGATTTCCTGGATCTCCGGCTCCATATCAGGTTGACCCCACCTGCCAATTCTAGACACAACAGAAAAGGCTTCTATTTGTGTGATGTGGTTGGTTTATTTCTGTTATTTGTATCACTGGAACAGTCCTGCTCCGAAATAGTAGTTAAAACCAAAGTTTTAAATCCTGTTTGGTACACACTAACAGGACGCGGACTGGATCACCTCACATTCACTGCTATATTGCTGTGGAGGATTATTGGAAACAAAAAAGATAATTGAACGAATGCCCTTCCTGAGTCCAGTGCTGGATGGCCGCCATTAAGCTCTCCACAGCTGATGATGCCCTTGTAAAAAGATATTCTTTGTAGTCCTACGGGTATACCATATAGCCACCATCACCTTTTTTCTCATTGGATTTCGTAGAAACACGATGGTGGTGACGGTTTAGTCTGAATTCCTTTGAAACCCCACGCAGGACCAAAAGAGATTGTTGTGAATTAATACACTAGAATTGAGTCTCACAGGTACATGGTCTAGTCTGAAACATGTAATTTCAATTGATTTATAAAACAAAATAACAAAGTAAAAAAAACAAAAAAACTAAAAAATCAATTTTAACAATTAAAAAAAAAAAAAAAAAAAAAAATCGCAATTCGAATATACAGAAAACCACATCAGTAGTCTACCATCACCCTAACCCTAAATACTCTAATCCCTAACCCTATTTTATTTGCTTTGGACGTTTCAACTTACGTCACTCTGGACTGAAGACTTTTTCAAACTGAACAACATTTCGGACTTGAGTGCTATAGTCGGTTTTAGATTTGGAAACCATATGAGTAACCAACCAGGAACACCTGGGGGCTTTGCCTTAACGGGCAACCGTTCTCGCCTAAACACACAACAACAAGTGACATACCCCAGGAATCGCCAGGCAGGGGCCCAAAGGAGGAGTAAAAAAACTGTGGCATTAGTGAGTAGCCAAGCATCAACAATTTAGTCGACGTAATAGTCCCATCCTACATACCACATTACCTTCAATGACATTAAACCCTACAATTCGAGAATCAATGAGATGCAACAATCCGTTGGTACTGGTCGATAATTGCTTCTCATTGCATCTCGGACTTTAACATATTTTCTGTCGACGAAAACACTCTCATTGCAATATATTGTTCACCTCGGACATTTCCCGCAGGAGATGAATGATCCATTGCATCTCGGACCGTTCCCCGCAGAAAGGGAATGGATTCTCATTGATATAGGACGCTAATACCGACTTTACGCTACTTTTAACCCTAACCCATCCGGAAGCATTGAGAGTCAATAACCGTGTCATAACCGGTCGGCAATTGCTTCTCATGCATCTTGGACTTTAACAACTATTTTCTGTCGCGAAGGACTTCATTGCAACCTTGGACCGTTTCCACGCAGGAGGTGAATGATTCTCGTTGCATCTCGGACTGTTTCCCCGCAGGACGAATGAAGATTCTCATGTTCTAGGACCGTTTCCCGCCAGAAGGGTTTGGTTCTCATTGCTTCTCTGCCGTTAACGACTTTACGCAACTTACTACGGTGCCAGGGGGGGAAAAACGTCCGAGCTGCAATGAAATGCAAAATTGCTTCTCATTGATTCTTGTAGGTCAAAAAAAAAAAAGAATCTCATTGCATCTTGGAACAATGTTCGAGCAAAAACCCCCCCCTGATGTGTTAGGTTAAGGGAAAGCTTATATTATGCCTACTTCAGATTAGGCATGATGTGAAATTGCCAATGTGGGCCAAAGGTGGGTTTGGGTCATTTTAGCCAAAAAAGATTATTACATTGAGCCAAAAAACTGATTTTTTTTTGAGATTATTGGTATTTTTGAAATCTATATAACATCCCCATCTATGTAAGTAAGTTTCCAGAAACTATATTGTGTCCCAAAAGCACACAATACGCTTCTAAAGTTTACAAACTATACAGTAAGTATAGGCGATATTGGAGTGAAAATTATATACGGTTTCCTCAAATTCATGTTTCTACCTGCAATAGTCATTTTAGCTTAGCATCATTCAAAGCGTCCGTCTTTTATGCTCTAAATGAGCTGAAAATACTGAGCGACCATTGGCATTCCTCAAATTATGTATGATGTGAATGTAATATGAGCCAAATGTGATTTTTGGGTCATTTAGTCAAAAACATAGCATTTTGGGGTAAAAATGATTTTGAGATAGATCTTGGTATTTTGCCATCTATATATAACATGTCCCATCTATTTAAGTAGGTTTCAGAACGATATGTGTCCAGAAGAGGCTCACAATAAGCTTCTAAAGTTGCCAAAATATACAGTAAATCAAGGTTAATTGAGCGAACAGCAAAAAGTATGCATTTCTCAAAATTTAGATTCCAAAAAACATGAGTAACAGTAAACTTTAGACTATGCATGCAAAAAATTCATGTTTATATTTTTTAAATTTAGATATAATATTGGCAATACCATTCAGTTTAGTATGATAAACATGTCCAAGTTGGACTAAAAGGTATTTTGGGCCATTTTAGTTCAAAAAACTCCTTTTGGTGAAGAATTGATGAAAAAGTATTTTTGAGAGAATGGGTTGTGTTTTGACATCTATGTAATTATGCCTTATCTATGTTAGATAAATTTTTAAAACTATATCATGCTTAAACCTTAGTAGTAAGACTTAAAATAATGTTTCTGGAAAGGACATGAAGTAAAAACCTGAAAGCTATAATGAAAGTTACCTGTTCAAAAGTGTCAATTTTTATGCTTCAGACAGGGGGGTCATGTCATTGACAAGTGGATATATCATGCATAATTAATATCACAAACAGGAACTCTATGCATCCGAGAATCTTTATTCAAGGAATATATTACTATTGACAAGTGCTTTGTATACATAAGCCCTGGCTACTATCAGTGTGATTAAAGACACTATCAGTGATTCACGCTAAAGGGTCCAAATATTTGAAATTTGTGAAATGGATTATAAGGGAAGGGATATGTCGTGAATTCCCATAAGTTATTTTTGCAATGAAAAACTGATAGAAGGGAAGAAAATAGCAGTGTTCAAAGATATGAATCAATTCAAATATGTGTGATAGGAGAGGTCCGTACAGACAGGTATGACTAAAACATCGATTTTGTTTTATTTAGGTTTGCTTTCAGACTTAGCAATGCAGTATATGTTAAGGTTACCTATAATTGATATAAACATGCAAAAATCTGAGTTTTGATATTTTTTCGGAATTTCTGATTTTAGAAATCACTGATAGTGCCTTGGGGGTACGGTACTAGTAAAACAAGTTTGGTTGATAACGTTTTTAAACTCTGCTTCACGCCTCCGCTTGGGACGACCATTGGGAAAACACTGAAACATAATACTTAATCAACGAACTTTATTTTTTTTAAAAAAAAAAAAAAGGGTCATGGTAAACTGATAAAGTTCATATAGCAGTCTTTTAAGCCAATTTAGAACGTGGCGGATCCAGGATTTTTGGAACACGGGGGCGTGGGAATTGGCTGCCAATAACACAGTTACAATGGCACTGCAGTGCCGGGTGGTGGGTGCGGCAGGGGGGTCACCCTCCTACGCTGTGGGGGGGGGGGGGTGGGGGGGGGGGAGTGCTCTGCAGGGGTACCCCTCCCGAATTGAGAGTCGAAAAATAAAACTTTGAGTTATCAATGGAACTGCAACGTTTTTCTTGAAATCTTGGATTATCGACGAAAAAACCTGAATTTTTGACATCGAGTGTTATTGGTTCCATACTCTCTAAAGTAAACGAGTGTAAATTTCACTATGCAAGAGTGAAACTCTTCTAAAACACTCCAAAATGAGTGGTTGTACTTAAAAGATGCGAATTTCCACTCAAAAATTAGTCAACAAAAAAACACTCCAAAAAGTTGGATTTCCATCGTTTTCGTGCATGTTGTTCTTCGTTAACTCCTCATTAAGGTGTTTGTACATTCAGTTATCTCCTCAAATGAGTGGAAATACACTCTTTTGGAGTTGACTTTCCTTCTAGTTGAGTGAAATTCGCGCTTTTTAAGTACAATCCACTCATTTTGGAGTGTTTAGAAGAAGTTTTCACTCTTTGCGGAGGGAGATGTTCATCTGTTTCATTTAGAGAGTATGGAAAATGATGTATTATTGTTTTCGCCTCCAACGAGGGGTGGTGCCTAGCTTGCCTCTATGTAGATCCGCCAGTGTAGAATACACACAATCACTGCTCACAATAAAAATAGAATACGCATTGGATTCAAAGTAGAGTTCTAATCATAAAATAGAGAAAAAATATTATGTTATAATGATTACAAAAATGTTTAGAGTATCCAAATGTCCTAAAAATACTCAGATCATTATTTTTAACCGGGAAGTAGAACTGAAGTAACAATCAGGATTGTGATTTCCCAGCTGAAACATGCTTTGTGCACAACTAACCCAAATTAAAGCTGCCCAAGATAACTTTCTGTGATTTGCTTAAATGAAAATAAGATATTTAGTATTACTGTATATACGGGAACCTTACTGCAACACCATTAATTGAATGGAGAATCATATCTTTGAACACTGCTATTCTTTCTTTTCTGTATTTTTCATTTGGAAAAAAATTAACTCGGGAATTATGCAAACTTATTCTTCACTTAAGCTATACTGACAAATTTTAAAGAATTTGGACTCTTTTAAGGTATATCACTGATAGTGTCTTAATTAAGTGTATATTTTCAAAAAAATTGCCATCTGTGCAAGTAAAATGTGTTAACAGGCAATTTTAGGGACTTAGTGTAAATTGCGAAAGCGAAAGCACAAGCGCTAGTGAATTCAGCAGCCTAAAAGAATAATGTGCAGCATCACATGCATTTATTCCGTGCAGGCCTGCTGATTCACTAGTTGCTGCCTTTCGCGTTTTACAATATAAGCCCATTTTAGTGGGACAGTATTCTCTTTTCTTTACAGCTCTCTGGAATAACATTGTTGCAGTGGGATAAACCAGATTTTCGGGGGGGGGGGGGGGGTGCAACTCATTCCAGGGGCAAGCATGGGGGGGGGGGCACAATATTTCCAGGGGGAAATCATATGTTAAAATTGTTAGTATAGTATAATTATGCCTATGTTGTTTCACTGTAAATAGGCATGTGTACAGAGTTTCACTAATTTTTCAGGGGGGGAAGACCCCCCCCAGAGTACACACTGCATTGTTGACACTGTTGAGCCTAATTGTTCAAACAATCAATTCTTTTGTGTGTGGATCACATGGTTAGGGATTTTCCAGACACGTTGGACCATGTCTGCATTAGAAATTATACTGGACCACATGATCTTTTTTTTGCGCCATATTTTATGGCTCCAGGCCATTATATGAGACGATACAGTATAATACTTATTATAGCCAATTACCCAAGCTTGATCCATCCGTCCACATAAAGTTACCCTCGGATGCGTCGTCTGATAACCCTATCCAGTAATGACCACGGGTATCATCTACAAGACCGGTTATGAAATCCTGTAAATGCAAGGATACCAAAGGTAAGGCTTAAAGGTACACTTTGGGTATTTCACCTTTTCCAAGGTTGTACCGAGGGCAGTCGACCCCAGAGAGAGGGGGCAAATTTCCAAGTCGTCCGTCAGAGGGGGCAGAATTCGTAAATCGTCCCGGTGATTGCTCCTCCAAATAGGTCTGAATTTGACAAAATGCACGCGGGTAGAGCGCGAAATTGCTGAATTACTTTAATTTTTGCACAAATTTGGCCCTGAAATTGGTTGGTGGATGAAATTCCCCGAAAAAGAGGGATAATAAAAAAATGAACATTTGGCCATACCGTCCCGCTTTTAGAGCCAGAGGGCAACTGGCACCCCCGGTCGCGGTCGCCACTGCCCTTTTCTTTAGTTTTCACTCAACAGTCGGGATCTACCTTGATACGGTTCTATGAAATTAACCTATTCGAGTCTATAAAGACCTCAATCGGATACTATTCCCACAATTAATTCTGCAATAAGTATAAGTTAGATCAGTCTTCGGCTTCTATCTGATTATAATAATAACTAACAATAATGAATAAAGGATACTGTTTTGCAAAATTTCATATTTAGGTTAAAATTTAGGCTGAGTGTAAAACGGGTGTAAGCGTAAAACGCGAAAGCGCAAACACTAGTGAATTCGGCAACCTAAACGGAATAACTGCAATGTGATGCTGACCACTTATGCACTATAAGGCTGCCGGAATTCACTAAAGCTTTGCGTTTTACACTAAGCCAATTATTATTATGCATCGAAGTTTCCGTGCTGTGGTGCAATACTGCTATGAGACAGCGCCTAACCAATTCAAACTTCTTGTGTTTTTACTGTGTAACCAGACAGCTCGACCTCTGTGCCTGTACACAACTCACGTCACGCCACACGTTCCCATACATTGTGTACTATAACGTGTTTGATTAATCAGTTTTTTCGTTTTTGAAGACAATTTAAATTCTTTCGAATTGGAAAAGGCCATATAGATATAAAAAAATGAATTGTAGGCAAAATTATTTTTCGTCATTGTTAAATTCCAATCACTTGTTGTAAATCAAAAACACAAATGAAAATTAAAGTTGGAAATAGACACAAACGGTGTTGGATATACTCTTTCCACGAGGCGAAAGCAGCCACGTTGGTTGAAGTAGTATTCTAGTATGATTTGATCTAAAGTGCAATTAGAGCAGTTTAGATGTTACAAATAAAAAAGTTTATCCCCAAAATGCAATGGATATGTCCAAAACTCCAACAAAAGTTGATTTAATTTTAAAATGACAAAATATGAGACGGTTACAAACGGTGAAAGTAGGATTGAAATCTGACTCTTCTCTGTAGCTGTGTTGGAACCAGAGCGTTTAGTTGGACTTTTGTTTGACTTGGAGTGAAACGATCTTTTTACACCCAGAAATTCACTTCAAAACTGACAAAAACGGGTTAACTTTTTCAGTTATAAATGGCCTTGCGGGCCTTATCTTGTAATTAAATTGAACAAATCAAAAAGGTTAACCAGTAAGTTTACACTTTTAACTTGGGTTAGAACCTGCGACAAAAAAATCTGCGATCAGCCGTTAGCGACATTAATGCGGTTTCTGCTGTTGGAAGGGTGAAGTCTTGTGCAAGAGGGGGGTGGGGGACCTTCAATACAAAATGCACGCCTTTTCCGACTGATGCTTTGTTAACTTTTAGGGGTTGAATGGGGGCTTGAGGGTGGTATTTTGCCATCAAACATTCAGAAAAAAATATATATGCAGAAGAACACTGGAGTTTGCGACAAAAAATTCTAACACTTTTGGTTCGAGATATACAGCGCCGCTACTGGCGCCGTATGTCTTTTGTATGGTTAAATGTTTGAGGTCAGTACATGTGGGGCTATGTGGAATAGGAAAAGTAGACAGAAAGTTTGTTATTGCCACTAAAAATGCACAA